>BSBM01000014.1:2482500-2497500 GCA_027924585.1 Larix kaempferi
ATACATTACTATTGGAATGGATACCTTTAACAACGTTCCTTCTAATTATCTTGACCTCTATAGCCATAAATGGGGGTTTCAAGTAGAGACACATGCAAAGAAAGGATGTAATGCTTATCTTGATTCATCCATTCAATAAAATTTGATTTTCATATATTCCTTGCAATAATACCAACCTATAGACACTCATAATTTATGTTTCTAGGTAGATCCACATGTAAAGAAAGGCTATAATGACTTGCTTCACCCATTCTAAACAACTTTTAATTCATATATGGTTTCAATATATAGGAAAACAACTACAGGGATTTCACAACAATGATTAAAACCCCACTGGTTATAAGTGTATGACCTCTTGTGTGAGGTGTGCCCTTAGGGATTTAAGCAAGCACAACCCCTCATTTCATCTCATTAAAACATTTACCTAGACATTTTTCATAGGTATCAAAAATTGGCATCCAAACAACCCTAAGACATGTCCTATATGGTAGTTTTAAAGCTCCTTTATGCACGTGTGGGAGCTGACGGAACCCCATTCTGCTCGCCAGTTTGGGTTCCGTGACCCTAGAGCTAATCCTGAAAGTCTCCCTGAATGGCCATGGGGTGCTCGACCAAAATTCCCGGTAACACCACAACCGTGAATCCGTCAATTCCGATGGATCCAGGACATCGGGTTTCAACTAGGGGACCCCCCACACCATGCCTCGATGTCTGGGAAGCGGTGTTATTGTGCCATCTCAGTAACTAGGGTTTTTCCCAATGAAGGCATGGAAACCTTGCTTAAGGGGGTCATTTATGATCCGAAGGCTCCCAGGCATGCATGTCCATCGTGAACGCATCCACAATGGCCTCGTGCATGTGCGGGAGCCGACAGAACCCAAGTCCACTCGCTGGTTTGGGTTCCGTTCCCCTTGGAGCAAATGCTCAAAGTGTCCCTGAATGACCCTGGGGTGCCCGACCAAAATGCCCATAGCACCACACCGTGACTCCGATCGCGACTTCGTTGATTCCGATGGATCCAAGACATCGGGTTTCAACTAGGGGACCCCCCACATAGTGCCTCAAAGTCTCAGAAACGGTGATATTGTGCCATCTTCGGAGCTAGAGTTTTACTCAGTGAAGGCCATTCCAATATTGCTCAAGGGGGTTATTTATGATCCGAAGGCTCCCGGGCGTGCGTGGCCATCATGAACACGTACACAATGGCCACGTGCACGTGCGGCGGCTGCCAGAACCCCATTCCTCTTGATAGTTTGGGTTCCATTCCCTCGGAGCAAGATTGGCATGGCCTTCACTGAGCAAAACCCGAGCTCCGGAGATGGCACAATAGCATCGTTTCCGAGAAAGACCTCTTTTTAGAAAACCATATTTTTCATGAGGTTCAAGAGAGATATTTCTCACAGTATTTTTGCATGTAGCTTCCATTGTTTCTTCAATGATATCATTTATCTCAATTTTACACGCAACTCCTTTCAAAATTATTAACGAATCTTCTTTTCCTCTACTAGTTCCTATGATCTATTTTTCACAAATTCCTTTCATATATTTTAATTACTTGTTGTAGAATCTCGAGATTACCATCGGTTGATTTTTACTTAGCAGATAGGTAAGTAAAATACAAACAACAATTCTTTGTTAGGTCCATGATTTGGATTCATTTATAACTCCATTCCATTCCATCATCCCAAAATCTTCTTCTTCATCATCTCTATAAACAAAAGGCTATGTGGCATTATGCATCCTATGTATTACATGATCTATAAAATTGGATCTATGAAGAATTTCTTCCTTGACCCGTGATCATGTGCCTGATTCTAGTGAGGGTCTATGGTTTGAAGTTTGAATTAGTTACGAGTCTTGATAATGCTAATCTTCTCTTGTAAACCCAATTTTTGTAAAATTTCACTTGCAAGATGTTAAATGCAATTTTTTCCTGAAACCTTTTCAAAAGTGAGGTGGTCATGAAATTTCTCTAAATCCAATTCTTTTTTTCCCACCATGGAAAGCCTTTTGATTACTTAATATTTTAGCCTATATCTTGGTATTTAATTGAATGTATTTTTGCTTCACCTAACCTTTTGCATGAACTTATTCTAATACTTTTCATTATGATTTTTAATGTGTAGTGATGCTTTTGGTTCTTCATTTCTTGTTGGGGGAGGCTCTCAACGCCTATTGTACTTTTTGAATCTACACATATATCAAAGGGCATTAATATTCCAAAATAGTATGTCCAAAGAACAACTCTCTCATCTACGTTGAAATATTCATGATCAACTTGATGAGGAAATGGTTGGGGTGTCTCTATTGTGGGAAGTTGCATTTGTGAGAGACTAAGAAACCTAAGACGCTCTTTGTGGAATAATTTTTCTAAAAGTGGACCCATGAAGCATTGTATTCTCTCAGCAATTCAAGTCTATATCTTCGGAAAAATAAGATTGAAATTTTAAAAGCTCGATACAAAGAAATGTTAAAGAGGGCTGCTACAATTGGAGGTTGATAAGAAAATGAATGGAACCTACCTACACCAGGAAGAAGAATCACGACACTTCCTTTTGATTGTCACTTGTCAGGAGCCAGAAGTCATGGGATTGACTACATTCTACACAACTATTTTCTATTTTCTATCCTACCTATTTGGTGAAGGTCCCCTAGCAATGCCACATGATCAACAGTCTCCATGGAGATACGTCCTTTTATCCTCACTACTGCTTGTGAATTTGATTTGTATTCAAGTGGGTAGGTTAAAACTTCCTGGTGTATCTACACTAAGGATATAAGTCAACAAAATAATGAAACTACTATGATTATTCTCTATGGTTTAATTAATTATTTCTAATGGACAACATCAAACAAAAACAATTAATCAAACAGTAAAACCAAACACACACAAATTATATATAGTGCATAGAAAAATTGATAATGGAGAGACAATTGTGGGTTGACAACTCTAATATTATTCAAGATTTGCAGGGCACATGATGATGCATGCAACTAGAAACTCCTAGACTAGATTGATGAAGATCAGTCTTCAAAAAAGGAAAATGGAGGACCTCATCATGCAATGGCCCTTGCGGGTGGAAAATTTTTAGAGGTGTGTTTCAGTCATCTTTCCATTGCAAATGTAATAGTTGTGTCGATTATTGTAACCATGATTTCTTATTTCAATTGAATCTATGTTTCAAGGATGAAAATATTCTATTATATAGTAAAAGGCATGAATTATTCCTAGATCAATGAAATCACAATGATAAAGAATGGATTCCCAAGTATTAGTTTGTCAATAGATTTAGTCTTTTATCTTATTTCCTAAATCTCAAACTCAAATCTATTCTTATTCAAATTGTTTTCTAGGAAGTTGATTTTAAGCTCATTGCCACTTCAAGCTCAAATTGTATATGCCAATGTTAACAATATGAAAGCATCATGGACACTTACCATAGAATCTTGAAAATATTGTTCATGTTTCTTGTGTAAATGTTTCTATACTGAGAATTTTTTAAAGAGGCATTTTTTGCGAAGACAATAATTTATTTATGTCTGTCTTGCAGAATAAAAGAGAATAGGCACTTAGAGATTTGGATAACATTTGCACATGCGGGAGCTGACAGAACCCAAGTCCGTTCACCGGTTTGGGTCTGTGACCCCAGAGCAATTCCTCAAAGTGTCCCTGAATGGCCCCGGTGTGCCCGACAAAAATGTCTGCAACAGCAAAACCATGACTCCGATCGTGAATCCGTCGATTCCGATGGATCCAGAATGTTGGGTTTCAGCTAGCCCCCCCCCCCCCCCCCCCCACCATGCCTTGAAGTCTTGAAAATGGTGCTCTTGTGCCATCTCCAGAGCTATTGTTTTGATCAGTGAAGGCCATGCCAATCTTGCTCAAGGGGTTCATTTTCTCATCCGAAGGCTCCTGAGCGTGCATGGACATCGTGAACACATCCACAATGGCCACGTGCACATGTGGGAGCTGATGGAACCCATGTCCACTCACCGGTTGGGTTATGTGCCCCCAGAGCAATTCCTCAAAGTGTCCCTAAATGGCCATGTGGTGCGTGACGAAAATTCCCTCAGCAACAAACCCATAAATCCGATCATGAATCCATTGATTTCGATGGATCTAGGATTATGGATTTCAACTAGGGGAACCCCCACACCATGCCTCGAAGTCTCGGAAATGGTCCCTATTGTGCCATCTTCAGAGCTAAGGTTTTTCTCAATGAAGGCCATTCCAATCTTGCTCAAGGGGGTCATTTACGATTCGAAATCTCTCGGGTGTGTGTGGACATCGTGAACACATCCAAAATGGCCATGTTCATATGTGGGAGATGACGGAACCCAAGTCCGCTCACCGGTTTGGGTTTCGTGACCCCTATGCAATTCTCCTCAAAGTGTCCCTAAATGGCCTCAGTGTTCCCGACCAAAATGACCGCAGCATCAAAATTGTGACTCTGATCGTGAATATGTCGATTCTAATGGGGTTTGGGATATCGGGTTTTAGCTAGGGTACCCCCCAAACGCTACCTCGAAGTCTCGAAAAACGGTGCTATTGTGCCATCTCCGGAGCTAGGGTTTTGCTCAGTGAAGGGCCATTCCAATATTGCTAAAGGGGGTCATTTACGATCCAAAGGCTCCCAGGAATGCGTGGCCATCGTGAACATGTAAAAAATGGCCACGTTCATGTGTGGGAGATGAAGGAACCTCGTTCTGCTCGCCGGTTTGGGTTCCGTACCCCTGAAGCAATTCCTCAAAGTGTCCCTAAATGGCCCTTGGGTGAGAGACCAAAATGCCCATAGTAGCAAAACCGTGACTTTGATCATGAATCCGTCAATTCTGATGGATTCAGAATGTTGGGTTTCAGATAGGGGGTCCCCCCACACCATGCCTTGAAGTCTCGAAAATGGTGCTATTGTTCCATCTTCAGAGCTAGGGTTTTGCTCAGTGAAGGCCATTCCAATCTTGCTCAAGGGGGTCATTTACTATCCGAATGCTCCCGGGCGTGTGTGGCCATTCTGAACACATCTACAATCGCCACGTGCATGTGTGGGAGCTGACGAAACCCCTTTTTTGCTCTCTGGTTTGGGTTCTGTGCCCCCCAGAGCAATTCCTCAAGTGTCCGTGAATGGCCCCGAGGTGCCCGACAAAAATTCCCACAGCAGCAAAAGTGTCACTCCGATCGTGAATCCGTCGATTCTGATGGATCTTGGATGCCGAGTTTCATCTAGGGGCCCCCCCAAATCCTGCAGCGAAGTATTGGAAACGATGTTATTGTGCCATCTCCAGAGCTAGGCTTTTGCTCAGTGAAGGCCATTCCAATATTGCTCAAGGGGGTCATTTACGATCCGAAGGCTCCCCGACATGCGTGGCCATCGTGAAAACATCCAAATTGGCCACGTGCATGTGCGAGAGCTGATGGAACCCTGTTTCGCTCGCCGGTTTAGGTTCTGTGCCCCCAGAGCAATTCCTCAAAGTGTCCCTAAATGGCCTCGAGGTGCTAGACCAAAATACCCATAGCAACAAAATTGTTTACTCCCGGATCGCGAATTCGTCGATTCCCTCCACATGTGTAGGTGGCCATTGTGGACATGTTCATGATGGCCACGCATGCCCAGGATCCTTCAAGATGATAAATGACCCCCCTTGAGCAATATTGGCATGGAATTCACTGACCAAAAGCCTAGCTCTGGAGATGGAACAATAGCCCCGTTTCCAAGACTTCGAGGCACAGTCTAGGGGGTCCCCTAGCTGAAACTCGGTGTCCTGGATCCATCAGAATTGATGGATTCTCGATCGGTAGTCACGGTTTTTTCTGCTGCGAGAATTTTGGTAGGGCACACCAAGGCCATTCAGGGACACTTTGAGAATTGCTCCAGGGTAACGGAACTCAAACCGACGAGGTCACTTGAGTTTCGTCAACTCCCGCACATGCACATATCCATTGTGTATGTGTTCACGATGTCCACACACGCCTGGGGAGGCCTTCGGATGAGAAATGACCCCCTTGAGCAAGATTGGCATGACCTTGACTGAGCAAAACCCTAGATCCAGAGATGGCACAATAGCACCGTTTCCAAGACTTATAGGCATGGTGTGGTGGGGGGCCTAGCTGAAACCCAGTGTCCCGAATCCATTGGAATCAACGGATTTGCGATCGGAGTCACGGTTTTGCTGCTACGGGAATTTTGGTTGGGCACACTGGCGTCATTCAGAAACTCTTTCAGGAATTGCTCTGGGGTCACGGAATCCAAACCGGCAAGCGGAACGGGGTTCCGTCAGCTCAGTGAAGGCCATCTGGGAATGGCTTCCACTGAGAAAAACCCTATCTCCGGAGATGGCACAATAACACTGTTTCTGAGACTTTGAGGCACGACATGGGGGGTCCCCTAGCTGGAACCCGGCGTCCCGGATCCATCAGAATTGACAGATTCGTGATCGGAGTAACAGTTTTGCTGCTACATGCATTTTCATCGGGCACCATGTGGCCATTAAGGGACACTTTAAGGAATTGCTTCTGGGGGCAACGAAACCCAAATCGACGAGTGGACTTGGGTTCCGTCAGCTCCCGCATGTGCACGTGGCTATTAATTTTTCAGAATTTACTTCAATTTGATCTAGGATCTTAACTAGGAGAACAACATGTACAACATATCTGCAACATATCAATCATGGACACAATAATGCAAGAAACACAAGAGACATAGAGTTTACTTGGGGAAAACCATAAGGTGAAAAACCCCAATAACTTCCTCAGAGATAGATAGAGAAATGATACAACCCAAGCATAAGAGATAGACATCTCCTAGCAGCAGCTTCTCCTCCTCAACAGGTGCTCCACTCTCCAAAGAGTGTGGTGTGAGAATAGAATGATGAAATAGAGTGCCTCCCGCACTCTATTTATACTTGACTTGACTTGCCTAATAACCTTTACTAGGTCGGCCTTAACTTAACCACATAACATAATGCTGACAGGGCCGACACCCAATAGGGTGGTCTAATAACCCTTTGACCCCACATGGCCGACCCCCCAATATGGTGTCTAATAACCCCTTCGACCCACATGACTTATACAGGGCCGACCCCAACAAGGTGGTCTAATAACCCATCAAGTATAAGTTACAACACTTACAATATAAATGATGACACTTCCGTATAGAGGAATAATAACATCTCTATAGGAATACAAACACTTCTGTATATAGGAATAATACCATCTCTATAGGAGTACAGTATACATATATGAAATACATTCCGAAGTTACATATACATCAATAGTGGCTGCTGTGGACGTAATTCATGATGGCCACGCAAGCTCGGGAGCCTTCGGATGAGAAATGACCTCCTTGAGCAAGATTGGCATGGCCTTCATTGAGCAAAATGCTAGCTCCGTAGATGGCACAATAGCATCGTTTATGAGACGTCGAGGCACGATGTGGGGGGGGGGGGCGGGCTAGATGAAACTTGGAATCCCGGATCCATCAAAATTAATGGATTTGCGATCGGGAGTCACATTTTTTTCTACTACTGCGGGCATTTTCGTCGGGCACACCGGGGCCATTAAGGTACACTTTGAGGAATTGCTCCAGGGGTCATGGAACCCAAACTGGCAAGCCGAATTGGGTTCCCTCAACTCCCACATGTGCACGTGGTGATTATGGACGTGTCCACGATGGTCACGCATGCCCCGGAGCCTTCGGACGAGAAATGACCCCCTTTAGCAAGATTGGCATGGCCTTCACTGAGCAAAAACCCTATCTCCGGAGATGGCACAATAGCACCATTTCTGAGACTTGGAGGCATGGTGTGGGGGTCCCATAGTAGAAAAAGGACATCCTGGATCCATCAGAATCGTCAGATTCGAGATCGGAGTCATGGTTTTGGTACTGCGGTCATTTTGGTCGAACACACCGGGGCCATTCAGGGACACTTTGAGGAATTTCTCTGGGGTCACGGAACCCAAACCGTCGAGCAGACTCAGGTTCCTTCAGCTCCTACATGTGCACATGGCCATTGTGTACATGTTCATGATGGCCACGCACACCCGGGAGCCTTCGGATGAGAAATGACCCCCTTGAGCAATATTGGCATGGCTTCACTAAGCAAAACCCTAGCTCCGGAGATGGCACAATAGAAATGTTTCTAAGACTTCGAGGCATGGTGTGGGGGCTCCCCTAGCTGAAACCCGGCGTCCCCGGGTCTATAGGAATCGACGAATTCACGTTCGGAGTCAGAGTTTTGATGCTTTGGTCATTTTGGTCCAGCACCCCGGGGCCATTCAGGGACACTTTGAGGAATTGCTCCGGGGGCACGGAATCCAAACCAGCGAGCGGACTTGGGTTTCGTAAGCTCCCACACATGCATGTGGCCATTATGGACATGTTCATGATGTCCACACACACCCGGGAGCCTTCGGATTGCAAATGAACCCCTTGAGAAATATTGGAATGGCCATCACTGAGCAAAACCCTAGCTCCAGATATGGCACAATAACATTGTTTTCGAGACTTCGAGGCATGGATTAGGGGGTCCCCTAGTTGAAACCTGGCGTCTCGGATCGATCGAAATTGAAGAATTGGCGATCGGAGTCACGGATTTGTTGTTGTGGGAATTTTCATCGTGAACATCGGGGCCATTCAGGGACACTTTGATGAATTGCTTTGGGGTCACGGAACCCAAACCAGCAAGCGGACTTGGGTTCCGTTAGCTCCCTCACATTCATAAAGGAGCTTTCAAACTACCATATAGGACATGTCTTGGGGTTTTTTGGCTCCCAAGTGTTGATACATATGAAAAATGGCTAGGTAAATGTTTCTAATGAGATGAAATGAGGGTTGTGCTTGCTTAAATACCTAAGGGAACACCTCACACAAGAGGTCATACACTTATAACCACAATGTGATGCTCCCTAAGCTATTGAGACAATATTGAGAATATGTGAGCCATTATAGAGTAATACCTTTGACCTCCTAATGTTATGTAAACACATAAGAAAGTGTTTTACCATAAGTCAATTAGAAAGGATATGCCATAACACTAGTACCAACTGGATCTCCCCATTTTTATATGGCATATGGAAAGGTAGGCTAAGTAGATTGAAGGTAGACTAGAGGTATCTTTGAGCTGGTTGAAAGTGTCTCTATCAAGTGTCTCGAGCAATGGATGATGCCTTAAAGAATCATAGTTGATCTCTAAATGGTATCATTTTCCTTTGATTGTTGACCTCGATGCAATAAGTAGGTTTTTGACATTAGGTATGGGTCTTGGGACCATGAACATGTTCAATGGAGGAAAGATATGCCTTATGCCCTAAAAAAGGATTCTATGCATTTAGGACCAAGAATGATGTGTCAAATCACAACACATCTAGGATCGAGGGATATTTGGCCTCCATATGAGCATATTCAAATATGATTAGGAGGTTATGAACACCAAGTGTTGGTGTTGAATGCCTAGATATGACTGTGAATATTTATCTTATTGGTGAGGATATGGACACTATTCAGAGGTTTTGAACAAGAGCAAGAAAGGAGCTTTCAAAACAACAAATAGGACATGTCTTAGGGTTCTTTGGATTCCAAGTGTTTATACATACTTCATTAGGATATTTTGAGAACCATTTATGGATATGAGGGCCTTGTACATGGTTGGGAGGAGGACTGCAAACCTTAATAAAAATAAAGCTTCTAAGGGAAGGGAAACTTGAGGTTTTGAACTTAGAGGTGTATTAATTACATAGGTTCACAACAATGAAAGAGGCCTCAAATGACAAGGATATGTTTAGCCTCCAATAAATGATATGGGTGCAACTAGGAGTATTTTAGCACTCAGTATGGGTTTTATGGCACTAAACATGGTCAAATGATGAAACCTTGACCTTAGGCTCTAAAGGAAGTTTCCAAGGATAGGGAAAATGTGAAGCCTTAACCAACCACATAAGATTGGTCTAGTATAAATTAAATATTTGAATGCCAATATGGACACCATTAGTATGTTTTGAGCTTTATGGGTGGACCTCAAATCCATAAACATGATTCGAAGAGGGAGACCAAAATATCAAGGCTAGAAATATATATTTATGGCTTGGGACCAACGATCAATTTGATGGGTCATTTGTAATGCTTCAGGGCATCATTCATGAACCTTGGTCCCTAGAAGGTGCCTTTAGAGCGTAATGCATAATTCAAAATTCAAAATATTTGAAAGTGATATTTAGGTGTGTAATTATGTTTGAAAAGATGATGTTGTGTGTTATTTTATACTAATATTTGTATGGTTTTTTTTTTGCAAGTGTGTATGTAAATCTTTTCCTATGTGAGTTTTTTCTAACATGTAATTTTTTGTACATGTGCATATATATTTGCATGTGTGCATATATTTTTTGTATGTTTATGTATAAATATGTTTATGTGTGTAGGTTTTTATAGTGTAAATATATATGTATCTTTACATCTTTAATATGTGTGTAAATATAAGTATGTGCATATAAATTGTGTGTGTAAATCACTACGGGTGGTAGGTACACAAGGGAGCTATTGCCCAATGCCTATCAAATTTCAGTGTATCTATGTGTCTAATTGTGATGTGTGAATGACAAATGTGTACTCATTGATGTATATTGCTTATAATTTCTATTGAATATTATGAAATGTTATAATATAATATGAGTTTTCAATCTTGTTTAAATGCATGTGAAGTTTTCCTAAATGGATGGAAACTTGAATTGGAGTGGTTGGTGTAAAACATCAATGTATTGTAATAGTAACTTAATCATAACTCAAACATCAAATAAATGATATAAGATAACAATATCAAATAAACTATCTAACATGCATAACATTAGACATGCATGAATAAACAATCACATGACTATACTATGTATCTCAATCAATCGGGCCTTCTGGATCCTCTCAGCTTTTTATTGTCTCAAACAACCTCTTGTGCTCTACATGAGGTAGTAAGTAGTGTACCTTGTTTGATGTCTTCTTTGACATTGTTTGTAGTTGTATGTTTGTACCAACGATCAAGTGCGTAAAGTGATACACCTGTGAACTTGGTATATAATCTGTGTACGTGTAGCCATTGCTCTTTGGTCCCTTTCCATCTACTGTAAGATACTCCCCCCGAACAACCATCGATCCAGTCAGAAAGGTAATGCATTCACTATTGGTTAATGATGTGAGGAGGGTTTTCTCCCCCTGGATGCATTGTGCCAACCAATCATTCATCCCAATTGCACCGTCTATCAGGGAGACAACTGCATAGATGTGTCCTACAAAAATCCATTTTACGGTCATATTCCAACAAGTAGTGGTTTGATAACTTGGATAATTAAAAAAACAAGGAGGGAACCAGGATATGCATGCATAAATGTTTACCTGCCTGTACAAGATCAGATATATGATCATATTCATTTGAAATAGAGGATTGGCCTTCCTCTAACTGGATTGTTTCAACAAATGCACATGGGTCCACTACAAGTGATACCTAATCCCATCCATCAACCCAATCCATTGATTCACACTCATCCCACTCACAACTGCTACAAGGCCCACAAAAGAAAGCAAGTTTATGCGTCCATATTTCAAATAAGGGGTTGTTTTAGCTTCGAACCGAATGAAATCCATGAGTTCCTTGCACAGTACTACAACTATAAGAACGCGGTCAATCTATATCAACCACATGCCAGAAATTTCTGACAACATGTCCTCTACCTGTTGGTTTGTGCTGCTCTGTGGTTCGATCTGACATTTTTGCAGAGCACCATTGAACTATGGATTCTGCATCCCGAATATGGGGGTTTTCATGCACCTCATATCCTCCCTTCGTAGGGAATGTTTGAGACATGCTCCAGACCCATCATGCTCTCCCTTTACATGCCCGGTCTCAAAATAGTTCCATATATGCAGCACATCATAAGTCTTGTGCAAAATACTCAACCACTGGAATACACGTGCATTTTTGAACTGGCCTGCACAACCATATGACCATATCCAATGTTGATCCATCTGTATACCTCTCTCCTTCAACTGATCATAGAAAATTCTGAAGCAATGCTGCACATAATGCAGGTCGTGGCATATGTCGTCACTGATGTAGAAGTTGGTTTCTTTCAATATTATCCTCGTGTCATTGCTTCTCTCTAGCATGTGCCCACACATGATATGGACCATTATGCTAACTTGTTCTGAATGGTAGTATTGACTTTGAATCTCATTCTGTTGCTACAGGGTGTAGTTTTCAACATATTCCACAACCGACAATATTGTGCTATTGGGAAAGGTGTCCCTGCACTATCTGTATTGTTAATCATACCACCGTGCTACATGGACATGTTGTACATACTGCTCAGTATTTTGGTAGAATTCCTTCATGAAATCGCAAATTTGTACCTGGTGCCACAAAACCAAGGGCATTAATACAACGTGAAATTTTCAATATGAATATATATGTACAAATTCAATATGTACAGTATGAAAGTATGCAAACTTAGATTACCTGTGACTTCACCAATGCAATTTTTTGCTTTCCTTCGCACTATCTACTTGATATGTTATGTACTTGAAGTTCTGCATTTCTATTGACACCCTCCAAAATTCGTGCTCCTGGGTTTCATGGATGCACCGGATCAATAATGCAAATCCAATGCACCTGGAACATGTCCCATATAAACATGAACTTTTATAATATTTTTGTCCTTCAGGCCTTGGACACATTATGCTATGTATAAATTCTCTGGATGCATTTGATGGTTGTAACGATGGGAATTCCTACACATTGTTAGTATGCAAACCACAAAATATATGTCTATATGTATCATAATAGTACTCAAATTCTACATGGTATCTACAACAACATGTGTTGCGATCAATGCAAATTCTAACATACCAGGGTTTGGCCCAAGTTCAATTGTGTGTGCTCATTCTTGAACCTCTCATAGAGTTCAGTTTGTGTCATGTCAAGGAAGTGGTTGACATGGGGTTCACACCCCTTAACACCTTTTATCAACTTTAACACATCTCTTTGATTCGATGATGGTCTAGTGTTATCATGCCAAAAATTTTGTACTAGTTCTTTAACAGCATCAATAAGCTTCATGTCTGAACGAGGTAACCTACCAACAAAGGCCCACCAATATTTTTGGCCTCGGGTCTCAATTTTTTCTCTAATAGAAGAATATTTTTGAAGAGTCTTTCTAGCTACTTTAAAGATTTTACATGTTTGTGATAGTAGGCGACGTTTCCTTGTGTATTTGTCTACAATCGATTCTGACAATACATGATGGGACGCATTAAAATATTTTGTATGAGAAGTTTTTCCAATCAAATTAAATGCAGACTGTAGATTTATAACAACATGATTGTTGGCCTCTGAACTTCTAACTACCTTTATTCCCAAAATTATCCTAACATGAGCTAGACAATGTGATTTTAACAAAGCTAGAAACAATTGACATTTTGCTGCATCGGTTTTGATTTAAAAAATTCTTTGATTATCCTATTACAATGGAAATCAATAGTTCCTTTGGGAAACTTACCTTCAATTCCTGAAAATGAAATTTCATCCACATGAATATGTCTGGGAGTTCGTCGTCCGCTTGATAGTCGAGGCAAGGGAGTCTAAAAGGAAGTACGAGTCTCATCACCGGTTTGTTGTGGCCCTTCGTTCACAATTTGGTCCTGCAAGGGAGTGTGTTCGACATGTGTGTGCTTCTTGAGGAGTTTGCCAATTAACAACTTGTTCAACATCCATCCCTTCATACTCGACATCAAGCAATATTTGATTGAATTCAACCACTTCGTCATTGCTTTTTCATGGATCTAAGGCACTAACATTTTGATGTCTACAGTTTTCCATGTACAACCTGTCCTTTTCTCTTATCTCATGGGCCTTTCAGGGGGCGGCTCCTTCCTTCTAGACTTTCTTTTATTATTACGTTTGTTTCCCATATTCAATACGTTTTTTAACAAAACAAAAATATCACCCCTGCAAGAATAAACAACAAATAAGATATTAAAACTCGATTTGCATGATTATTAAAACTCGATGTAGCAATTGATTATGTACAACAACATATAGTGAGAATGTTTTCATATAATCTTAAAAGCTGTTGAGAATGCCCTAGATATAACAACAACATCACCTCTAGGAACTCAATTGGATGGTATTGGATGGTGGTATGGGATGTTTGTAGGAGCACATTCCCTACAAAAGGAGAAGCTCCTACTCACTTCATTTTCATGTTTTGGATGAAGGAAAATAGCCCCAAAATATTAAGAGTTTTCAATTCTTTAGGTGTTTGCGTGAGTTGTTGTAGTGAAATCATGAGGAATTCAACAAATGTTGGTGTACTAGATGGAGTTATGTGATTATGAAAGGTTATTGGTGGTGATGCAAGCAAGTTTTTTTTTTATCTTCATGAAAGGTTGAAAGCATTGCTTGGTGCATGTTGTATTTTTTTGTGGTAAGATGTTTTTATTTTCTATGTTGAAGATTAAAAGGACTAAAATACATCTATCATATAATTCATGAGGAAAAACTAAAATAGAGACAATTCAAACAAAGTGAATGAAGCCTAAAATACATTTAACAAGAGGAAGAGGTCACCATACCTCAAGGATTATGATTGCTCTTTGCTTCAAATGTAAAGTTCTCTTCTGATGTATCCACTATATGTAAGAAGAGTTCAAGTGTGTTCAAGTAGCATGAGACTTCAATACAAGGATCCAAATGGAGTCCAACTATTGTGTATTCAATCAAAGGAGCCAAATAGAGCTCAACTAGCGTGTAATCAATCTAAAGAGCCAAATAGAGCCCCAGTTGTTGTGTATTCTATCCACATTGTCAAAGAAACACCAAATGGTGTGTGAATTCAATCAAAAATTCATATGGTTGTCGGACTGTGTGTGAAAACAACGAAAAACATGTGTGGAATGAGAGAAAAAATGCAGTAGAAGAGCGCAAGTTATTTTCTGAATTTTATGCTCAGTAGGGACACACACGCAC